>JAYESA010000012.1:14584946-14617617 GCA_036927795.1 Iris macrosiphon
AATATAACTCAATCACAACAACTATAAGGCACGATAAAAGATGGAAGGAAATGACATAGTTAAACACCATGTCTCAACATAAAGATAACTCACAGTCAAGCTGTCCAACACAAGTCTCCAATTAAACTTAACATAAGTCTAAACATAAACTGAAATAACCTCCATAAGTCTCGAAGTATAATAAATACTATCTAGATAGCTGCGGGTAGTATCTCATCTAGAGGCATAGTCTCCTCTAGGATCTCTGGTGCGTAGTCTGCCTCTATACCTGGTCCGTAGTGCGTAGTGCAGAAATTCTCAAGATTCTCTGGAAAAAAATCCAGTCAGGATTGGAACGAAATACACCTCTAACAGTAGTTCCACATATATTGATAAAAACTATAACACAGTGTAAAGAAATACAAGACAGATATGAATAACTGACAATAAAAGATACTGGAATGAGAGATATTGGAACATCATCATCAATATGCATCTAGCAAAGAATAGAACTACAAGTACACGCAAGAACAAAGATCTGGTATGTAAGTGTGTATAAGATCAATAACTAAACATATGGAAATGCAAGATCAATATACCAGATACATGTCAAGAATTATCTAACTAAGTGTGTGAAACATCAGTATATCATGTGATCGGCTTGGGACTATATGACTCATTACATTGATTAGCGATCATCCCCAACAAGTCCAGCTAACCATATGTAACAGCGATGAGGCATGTAAGGGTAAGGCTGCACCGACGTGAGGTGTGGGTGAGCTAATGATGCATGTAAAGTTGGATATGATCACATAAGCTACTAATATTTCCCCATTTCCCCAGCTAGCACGATGGATTCCAATCACGACTCCTCGTGACAGGTCTCAATGATGCTAACTCGTATAAAGAACAGTGTCAGGGTCATGTACGCTATACAACAAGAATTATAGAGATAATCAACACAATGGAAACTGTCAGAGAATGTACTCGCCTGGGGTCCTTAGCTGGAAATACCACTGTCCGGGTTCCAAGGTATCGTCTGAGTGATCCCACAATCCTACAGACATATCATATAATGTAATACTTCATCAGACATTACTCTAGCACACAATCAACATAATGATCTCAACAGGCTACGCTAGGGGTCACAGGTCGATGTACCTACGGGGTGTCCGTGGTTACATTCAAGTCCTCCATATAATGTGATCTAACATATACATAAATTTCTATGGGTTATAATTATAGTACATATATGTATATACATATACTTTTAAATAGAATTTATGCCTTGTATCTATATTAAACAGGTATTAGGAAGATATATATACTATATATATACCATCACATTTAATCCTATTCTAATGCATGTACCCTACGTATATACCAATTAGGTTCGCATACGCTATGGTTATACATATATATACCAATGTACACATAGTAACCATGTACGTATACCGAATACCCATACGTATTTACGTACGTATCGAGTTATATATCTATATACCAGTATTCAACATAACAAGTGTGAAGGCCTCCAAGGGAACTATATGTATGCGTACACGTGTAAGCAAGAAGGAACTCGAACCTGTGTGCGGGAATGAGACGATGGTAATGGTTACGAACAGGGAAGGGTCGGTCGAGTGCAGCGGTCTATCGTCGAACTCTAGCTTCTCCGGTCGGGTACGCGACGTACGTTGAGTCGAAGGCTGCTCCGGTCGACACAGCGAGGTCAGTGATCATCCGTCGTGCAGTCGGTCGGCAGCGTGCAGGCGGCTCTCGGTCGGCAGCGTGCAGCGTCGTTCGGCGCTCGAGCGGTACAGTCTGCGGCTCTGTGGGCGTCGGGCGGTGCAGTCGGGCGGTACAGTCGGGCGGTGTAGTCGGACGGTACAGTCGGGCGGTACAGTCGGGCGGTGCAGTCGGGCTTCTCTGTGCGTCGGGATCCGACGGCTCAGGGACAGCAGGTCCGGCCGGTCTCCGGCGTTCAGTCGCGGAGGGTCGACAGTAGGGTGGTGGTCATCTCAGGCCGCTCGGCTCCGGTGAGTTCACTGTCGGGTTTCAGCGGTGAACAGTAAGGTGAAGGGGGTGTCGGCTGTAGCTAGGTTAGATGGAAAGGAAATAAAAGGGAAAGGAAAAAAAAGATGAATAGTAATGTAAAGGGGGGTCGGCTGTACTTGAATTGTGAATAGAAAAAAATGAAAAGTGAAGGAATAAAGAGTTTATATATATAAGGGGGACTTGGGTTTGACCTAGAAAGGAGTTGACCTGGTTAATTCCTTGGAAAAATCTTCTCATGGATACCTCAATGGTTAGGATTCGAATAAATTAAAATGAATGGTCATGATGCATCGGTTTAAGGGTCTGGTACGTTTAGGTCAAGATGTGAACCTGTTGGAAGTCAAGGACTAGCGTAGCATCCTAATTATCGAAGCTACGATAAATTACAACAATCAGACAATATCACAATTATTTAGATATAAGTTACTATCGTGCAATTCATTTACACATTAATTACGAAAAGACAAAAATACCCCTAATCCAAAAAGTGGGGGTGACACCCATTGTAAAACCCCTCGACCAGATTCTAGCATTTTAGGATTATTTTTAACAATTTAGGATTTATGGCAATATTTTAATTTATTTTGCTTACATATCCTATTGACTTGTGCACCTGTCCATCACCAAATTATTCGGAGCTTTATCTTGACTGTTATCCCCAAACGAAGTTCCCGTACCTCTCCTAGACATGCCAGTCTACTACCCTGCACTTTGTGCAACTCCCAGATACTTTATTTTGAGCCTCGTATGAGACGCACAAATATCGTTACAAACGTACGTATTTAAATTCCCAGACCTGTACCCATCTCTGTTCCAACAGACATTAGAGGCCCAACATACACCTATTTTATCCAGACAAAAATACGATAATATTCTACACTGAGTATACTACATTTAGTGTATTGACACCGTACTAAAATTATGACCCTACCTGCCTCTAAATAATTAGTGAACACCGTGCGCAGTATTTATTAATTAATTAAATACGATGGCCCGTATTACCCTAAAACCAGGCCCAGTCCCTGCCCAGACTCACCCTCACCCCCTCAGGACCCTCACACAACAATTTCCCTCATTTCTGTGCATTTTGGCAATTTCAGGAATCAGGTGTTTTTCCCAGACAATTTCGTAATTGCATAATTTCCCAAAATAGGACCTTTGTGCAATTTATAAAATTATAGGGACTTTTTTGCAAATTATCGTGCGAGGTGTCACCCCCCTTATTGGCCGGTGAACATGCACCGTCCATTTCAAAAGGAGTCCAGATTCGATGTATTTACATAAAGTAAATATCCTAAATGTGAATTACGAATTTACCCCCTAAAAATAATTTCCTATAAAAATTAAATCCCTAACCCCTAACCCTACCCAGCCGTCAGCCACCCCCTCGTCGGAGCGGCGAGCCCCCTCGCCGGAGCCGACCCCCCACCCCGCGGCAAGTCCTCCCCCGCCCGCGGCAAGCCCCCTTCTCCCCGCGGTCCCCCCATCTCCACCACCACCACCATCATCATCCCCAGCTTCTCCTCCCCCTCCTCCTCGCCCGATTCCGCCACCATCGCCACCCT
The DNA here is from genome assembly GCA_036927795.1 of Iris macrosiphon. Taxonomy (NCBI): domain Eukaryota; kingdom Viridiplantae; phylum Streptophyta; class Magnoliopsida; order Asparagales; family Iridaceae; genus Iris; species Iris macrosiphon. The sequence continues at coordinate 14,588,546 of JAYESA010000012.1, forward strand.
CCACCACCAGCCTCTCCTCTGCCCTAACCACCCTCACCCTCTTCCCCTCCACGGCCCCCATCCGGCACAGCAGCCGTCCGACCTCAGCCCACCTTTCCTCTCCTCCTTCTCCTCCTCCATTTCCCCCTTCCCGACCCCGACCTCGCCGGAGACGACCCCCACCCCGCAGCGACTGGCCACCCGACCCCCTTTCATCCCCCACCGGATCCAGCCCCCTCCACCTCCTCCGGCTCCCATCTCCACCGCCATCCCCATCACAGCCCGCCACCACTACCGACTTCCCGATATCCTCCTCCTCCTCCTCTTCTCCTCCACCCCGAGCCCATCTCCCCTCCTCCGCCTTTCCTCCCCACCCAATCGATTCCGCCACCACCACCATCATCATCACTCGCCACCACCACCAGTCATCTCCGTCCATCCTTCGACCCATCCGACCTCCGGGCGCCTTCAGCCCTCAGCAGCCAGCCGCCCCGCCATCACTCCAGCACCTCCCCTCTCTCCCATCGACTCCCTCCTCCTTCAGGCCAGCCGCCCTCGACTCGTCGGCCTCCCCAGAACCCAGAACCTCTCCCCTCTTCCTCGTCGCCACCAGTCTCCGGCCACCTCGACCCGCTGCTGCCCTCCTCAGCCCGCAGAGCTCGACCCCAGACCCCGCCTGCTGCCAACACAGCAGTCGACTCCGGTCCGGCCGTGCAGCCTCGTCCGACCGACCGAAGGCTCCGGCGTGCAGCACCCCTGACCCGTCCGGTCCGGCACAGCAGCTCCGGACCACCCCGCGACGACCCCGATTCGAGCAGAACCGGACACAGCCGCATTTCAGAGCCCAGACACAGCCCAGACACGATCAATATCGTGTCGCATCTCCTCCCGGACACAGGAAAAGTCATTATGCGGAGCCCTGTTCAGGTAACCCGTTCTAACTCCTCATAATTCCGTTTTTAATTCCGCCAGTTGTGACACGTAGGCTATGTGACCCTCTCGGTGCCCGTGCAACCCGCACGGTGCATCGCTTCCTGTGGCGATCGCGGCACGCGATCCAAAAACAGGAAAAAACAACTACCCGATTCACCCCAGAACTGAGTACGCTTCGCCAAACGGGACGACTTGGTCGCATGCGGTCTTTACCGAAACATGCGCGTCATTGATACGGATGTGCAGAATTTTGCAGAAGTTGATTTGGATGTGCGTGCACACCGAAATCAACGCGTATCCGCCGATAACGTCCCGTATCCGCCTGTTCTGGAATACGCTGCAACTTTGTGTACACACATCGGATCGAGACGAAACTTGCGCCATCGGACTCGTAGCAATACGCTGGTCCTGTGATCCAAGTTTGGTTCGATTCTGAGAACGTTGGCAAAATCCCGTATCGTGGGCCCCACAGGCTCCACTTGACGGGCGATTTTGTGACCGGCTCATCGGAATCCAATTCTAGAAGTTCCGTTGGTTCGTATCATCGTTCCTGACTTGTTGACACTAAGTTTGGCAAATTTGGAGACCTTTGACCCTGACACATTTTTCGGTGCAAAGCGGCCCACATGTGGACCCCGCTTTGACCGAAAACTGTCATTTTTGCCCCTGTATCCAAATTGGACTTAAGGACAGGTATTTTTAGCTATTTGATATTTTCTGAGACTATTAGTGATGTTTATTTCAGTATCCGGAGACATTCATTCTGAGATCATAGTTTCTGACACTTGGTACTTGACATCTGGACGTTACATATTTGCAGCTCTCTTGCCAGGCAAGTATACCTTGCCTTGTTGTACTGTTTAAATTCAGTTATTGTTAGTTACATGTTTATCTATTTTAAATATAAATGTGTGCGTCCGAGAAAACTCGGGTGCAGTCAACGAAGGCGTTGACGTTAGGACTTGTGTCTGACCTAGTGTCTAGTAGACCCACCTAAAAGTTGTGAAGTTATTGATATAACTTTCCAGGACTTGACACGTATCATTACACGTCACAGAGTGAGTTCATGTAGGGACGCGTGCCTCATGCGCGACTGGCCATCAGTGTGAGCAACACGTGTAACGGTATGTAGCTTAGTTATTTATTTTATTGAGACTTGCATCATAGTATGAGATGTCCACGTCGTTTTCACACTTGTATACCTACATTGGGCGGGGAAGATTACTAGTAGGCGTATGGGACACCCCCTCCATGATGTTATATCCTTCGTACCATGCTCCTCATGGTCGATTGCAGAGTGCCCATGCGTCTGGGGGCATATGACACATATACTAGCCAGTCATGATGATTGGTGAATTACGTCAGCATATGTCTAGCCTACACATTCCCATGCGTACTACCAGGTCTTCAAATTGCATTCACTTAGATGGTTAGCATACTCCATTTATTTATTCAGTATTTACATACATGGCATGTTGTTTTTCTGTATCTTGTTATGTTCCTCTGAGGACCTGGTCCCTTTCCAGGTGTAGATGTTCCTGAGTATTCATAGGAGCGCAGATCCGGACATGTTACTTATATTCCGAGGAGGTCTTCCCTTCGGGCCTCGTGATTGTCAGATGTTATTCTTATATGGTGTGTATCTGGTTCCTTTTTATATTCTATTTCGGCAGTAGATTTGTTTTCATCTGACTGTCATAATTAGATATCTGTATTGAGATCTAGTTACATGGTTATTGGTTATTCATATTTGATTTCTGTGGATGAGATTTAGATTATACCCTGTGACTTGTGATAGTTTTACCACTTGTGAATTATTGTTCATTATACAGCGTACGCTCGTATATATGGTTTCCATATATTAGAGTTGTCATATATACAGGCGGCTGGCATGCTTACGTGTCCTAGTCCTACGTATTTTGGGACTGGGGCGTGACATATTTTTAGTGATGGCCCATGCAGGTCAGAGCATATTGTCTCGATAACGTTACTGTACCGAGCAAGCCTGCACCTAGGATTAGAGTATAGGATCTCATCCAATTGACTATGACTTATCTTCCTTCCAGTCTGTCCTACTTACATAATTGCATCCTGCTTGATTCATGTGCTTCCCTGATAATTCCTTGAGTATGGCCCCTGCTAGAGTAGAGGAATCCCTGTTGATAGGATGATACTTAGGGTAGTATTCCTATTAAGAACACAACTAGGGCTTTAACACATCCCTAAGTTTAGGATACCAAATGAACCCTAGTCTTCCATATTACCTAATGAACCCGAGCATCACTACCTATAGATTAACTTACCAGTATCCCTTGACATATTTTTGTATGACTTGAGAGTAGTATAAATACTACTAGGATTAGTTAGAGAATTGACCATAGTGTTGACCCTGGTCTTGAGGAACCCATAGAAATCCAAGGTTAAATACTAGGACTGAAACCTCATCCAAAGTTTGGAAAAACCCAGTTTTATGCCAAAGACTTTTTACCCTTGTTAGCGTTAAAGCCAATTGACCGTTGCTGGCGTAAAAGCCAAACCACTGCCTAGTTGGCGTAAAAGCTAAATGACTTTCTTGATTGGCGTAAAAGCCAAACTATGCAGAAGATTATCTCTTTTACGCCGCAGTTATGACAACTGCTACCCACGTTCCCTTAAGTTTTCCTTATCCTGCGTATGACACGTCCTAAAAGCCATGTAGGTAACTGCCCTGCATAAACTTGATGATTCATGAATTATAGATAACCAGCGTAGAGTAACCTGATTAGGCGTAACATAAGGATAGGATGTGAGCGTATTATTACAGTCTTAGCTTCCCCCAGGCATGACCCAATCTTGTGCATTAAAGGCAGAGATACGCCTCGAGCCCTGTGCAAAAAGAAATAGCTTTTTGACGGGATATCTGATTTTATCTCGAGCGTAAAAATGACTTGTATCCAATAAAGTCACTAAACGACAACCTGGGACTCCGTGCAAAATCATCATCATAAACCATCCACTCGATCGTTGTGCAAGTACTTTTGTCAGATGTCTGGATTCACTAATTCGACTGACAAACTCATGAGTTTCTCGTACAACTTTACGCTGCAGCGAATGCTAGACTTTACGCAGGAGATATTTTGTGCGCAGAATTTTAGTGCAAAACTTTCTACGCACAGACTTTTTACGCGGACAGCTCTGAAGCTCTACCTTACGCTTCTCTGTTTTACGCGGATAGCTCTGAAGCCATGCGTTACGCCAGATTATTTTATCTCTGCTTTACGCAGACAACCTCGAACCCCTACTTTACGCAGACTTTCTTGAAATCTCTGTTTTAGGCAGACAACCTTTAGTGTATATTAAGATTGTAGAACTTAGAAGGCCATACCTCTTTTGGGTCAACTAGCGACTTAGACAAGGAATCAGAATAATAACTGTAGAGATTGTAGAGTCTTTGTCTTTTTGTGAATTTGAATTGTTTTGTACTTCTCACATCATAATCTAGCGTACTTATATCGTACTACCTTGACTTATACTGCTACTATAGCCTAGTTTTGCAAGCTTATTCTTTATCAAGCTTGTTCTTGATATATGTATTATTGGAGTACTACACTAATATATTTCAGAATCAGTGTATTACGGTCTGATCAACCATAGTGCACTTGGTTCGCCCTTCGTATAGCTACCTTACGTGGATTGAGATATATAGTAATTAGTAGACGGATGTACTTGCCCGCTAGATATGTCTGAGCATATCGTATCAGCTACATAACTGTACTAATACGAGCATGTGAATAGGAATTACCAAAATAGTATTTCAATCCACAACTGCTTTGACAATTCCCATCGAATTCTTTAAACGCCTTGATCCCCACACTTCTAATCTATTACCTCCCCCTTGAACTCTTGATTACTGTTTTCCGTCTTCCCTTATTTCGGAAAGACGAAATCTCGTACTTAGTATAAATACGAAAAGTGTATTGTTTCTGTAGCCATTTCTGTTTGTTTCTTGGGTAATTACCAAACCCTACTATTAGATTTGATTTCAGTATATAAATTGTGCTACCCTTAGATGACCTTTCGCTACCTACCTAACGTTTTATTGCGTTCCTGATACGTGCATCATTATGACAGCATGAAATTTTTATTTTTGCCTCGTAACTTGGGTCAAGTGCAGAACCCAAGTATTACGATAAAGAAAGTATCATTTTGCTGTCAGAGATCTAAAAGGATTTCACCTGAATGAACAATTGATTGACTGACTGGATAGCAGCACCTATGACTAGGTTGACTTGTAAGGATCCAGAATTCCTATGGACCGACTCACCAAGTCAGCACATTTCTTACCTTTAGAGTTGGCCAGTCTGCAGAAGCTTTAGCTAACTTTTATGAGACAAATCGTAAGATTGCACGGCATACCAGTCAGCATGTTACCAGACAAGGATTCGCGTGACCAGAGTTGGTGGTCAACACCGTAGAGACAGTTAAGTAAATACAAGGACACTTGCAAGCAGTACAAGACAGACAGAAGCAGTAGGCAGACCGTCATCATCGTCCCTTGGAATTCAAAGTGGACGATCATGTCTTCTTGAGGATATCACCTACTAGAGGCACCATTCGACTCGGAGGACGCAGCAGATTGAGTCCAAGGTATGTTGGACCATTGACGTGCTAGAAAGAGTAGGAGTAGTGGCATATCAACTTGCGCTACCACCTTCACTTAAGTGAGTACTTGAAGTATTCCATATATCGTAACTCAGGCGATATGTGACAGACAGCAGTCATGTTTTCAACCATTCGGAGATCACCATTAGGCCGAGCTTGTCATATCAAGAGCAACCCATGGGAATCCTTGATCATCGAGAAAAGGTATTGAGAAATTAGTCTATTCCCTTGGTCCGCGTGGCATGGAAGCATGGCGCGCCAGGAGAATCTACTTGGAAGCATGTGGACGACATGCGTAAACGTTTTTCGAACCTATTCGTAAGCCAAGATATAAATTACTTTGTTACATTATATCTTATGCCGTCTTTGACTTCTATCCCGGCTTAGTTTTAATTTCGAGGACGAAATTTTTATAAGTTGGGTAGATTGTAAAACCCCTCGACCAGATTCCAGCATTTTAGGATTATTTTTAACAATTTAGGGTTTATGGCAATATTTTAATTTATTTTGCTTACATATCCTATTGACTTGTGCACCTGTCCATCACCAAATTATTCGGAGCTTTACCTTGACTGTTATCCCTAAACGAAGTTCCCGTACCTCTCCTAGACATGCCAGTCTACTACCCTGCACTTTGTGCAACTCCCAGATACTTTATTTTGAGCCTCGTATGAGACGCACAAATATCGTTACAAACGTACGTATTTAAATTCCCAGACCTGTACCCATCTCTGTTCCAACAGACATTAGAGGCCCAACATACACCTGTTTTGCCCAGACAAAAATACGATAATATTCTACACTGAGTGTACTACATTTAGTGTATTGATACCGTACTAAAATTATGACCCTACCTGCCTCTAAATAATTAGTGAACACCGTGCGCAGTATTTATTAATTAATTAAATACGATGGCCCGTATCACCCCAAAACCAGGCCCAGTCCCTGCCCAGACTCACCCTCACCCCCTCAGGACCCTCACACAACAATTTCCCTCATTTCTGTGCATTTTGGCAATTTCAGGAATCAGGTGTTTTTTCCAGACAATTTCGTAATTACGCAATTTCCCAAAATAGGACCTTTGCGCAATTTATGAAATTACAGGGACTTTTCTGCAAATTGTCGTACGAGGTGTCACCCCCTCATTGGCCGGTGAATGTGCACCGTCCATTTCAAAAGGAGTCCAGATTCGATGTATTTACATAAAGTAAATATCCTAAATGTGAATTACCAAATTACCCCCTAAAAATAATTTCCTATAAAAATTAAATCCCTAACCCTAACCCTACCCAGCCGTCAGCCACCCCCTCGCCGGAGCCGACCCCCCCACACCGCGGCAAGTCCTCCCCCGCCCGCGGCAAGCTCCCTTCTCCCCGCGGTCCCCCCATCTCCACCACCACCACCATCATCATCCCCAGCTTCTCCTCCCCCTCCTCCTCGCCCGATTCCGCCACCATCGCCACCCTCCACCACCAGCCTCTCCTCCGCCCTAGCCACCCTCACCCTCTTCCCCCCCGCGGCCCCCATCCAGCACAGCAGCCGCCCGACCTTCGCCCACCTTTCCTCACCTCCTCCTCCTCCTCCATTTTCCTCTTCCCGACCCCGACCTGGCCGAAGACGACCCCCACCCCGCAGCGACTGGCCACCCGACCCCCTTTCATCCCCCACCGGATCCAGCCCCCTCCACCGCCTCTGGCTCCCATCTCCACCGCCACCCCTATCACAGCTCGCCACCACTACCGACTTCCCGATCTCCTCCTCCTCCTCTTCTTCTCCACCCCGAGCCCATCTCCCCTCCTCCGCCTTTCCTCCCCACCCAATCGATTCCGCCACTACCACCATCATCATCACTCGCCACCACCACCAGTCATCTTCGGCCATCCTTCGACCCATCCGACCTCCGGCCGCCCTCAGCCCTCAGCAGCCAGCCGCCCCGCCATCACTCCAGCACCTCCCCTCTCTCCCTTCGACTCCCTCCTCCTTCAGGCCAGCCGCCCTCGACTCGTCGGCCTCCCCAGAACCCAGAACCTCTCCCCTCTTCCTCGCCGCCACCATTCTCTGGACACCTCAACCTGTTGCTGCCCTCCTCAGCCCGCAGAGCTCGACCCCAGACCCCGCCTGCTGTCAACACAGCAGTCGACTCCGGTCCGACCGTACAGCCTCGTCCGACCGATCGAAGGCTCCGGCGTGCAGCACCCCTGACCCGTTCGGTCCGGCACAGCAGCTCCGGACCACCCCGCGACGACCCCAACTCGAGCAGAACGGGACACAGCCGTATTTCAGAGCCCAGACACAGCCCAGACACGACCAGTATCGTGTCGCATCTTCTCCCGAACACAGGAAAAGTCATTCTGCGGAGCCCTGTTCAGGTAACCCGTTCTAACTCCTCATAATTCCATTTTTAATTCCGTCAGTTGTGACACGTAGGTTATGTGACCCTCTCGGTGCCCGTGCAACCCGCACGGTGCATCACGTCCTGTGGTGATCGCGGCACGCAATCCAAAAACAGGAAAAATAATAACCCGATTCACCCCGGAACTGAGTATGCCCCGCCAAACGGGACGACTTGGTCGCACGCGATCTTTACCGAAATGTGCGCGTCGTTGATACGGACGTGTGGGATTTTGCAGAAGTTGATTTGGATGTGCGTGCACACCGAAATCAACGCGTATCCGCCGACAATATCCCGTATCTGCCTGTTCTGGAATACGCTGCAACTTTGTGTACACACGTTAGATCGAGACAAAACTTGCGCCATCGAACTCGTAGCAATACGCTGGTCCTGTGATCCAAGTTTGGTTCGATTCTGAGAACGTTGGCAAAATCCCATATCGTGGGCCCCACAGGCTCCACTTGACGGGCGATTTTGTGACCGGCTCATCGGAATCCAATTCTAGAAGTTCCGTTGGGTTCGTATTATCATTCCTGACTTGTTGACACTAAGTTTGGCAAATTTGAAGATCTTTGACCCTGACACATTTTTCGGTGCAAAGCGGCCTACATGTGGACCCCGCTTTGACCGAAAACTGTCATTTTTGCCCCTGTGTCCAAATTGGACTTAAGGACAGGCGTTTCTACCTATTTGATATTTTCTGAGACTGTTAGTGATATTTATTTCAGTATTCGGAGACATTCATTCTGAGGTCATAGTTTCTGACACTTGGTACTTGACATCTGGACGTTACATATTTGCAGCTCTCTTGCCAGGCAAGTATACCTTGCCTTGTTGTACTGTTTAAATTCAGTTATTGTTAGTTACATGTTTATCTATTTTAAATATAAATGTGCGCGCGGGTGCAGTCAACGAAGGCGTTGACGTTAGGACTTGTGTCTGGCCTAGTGTCTAGTAGACCCACCTAAAAATTGTAAAGTTATTGATATAACTTTCCAGGCCTTGACACGTATCATTACACGTCACAGAGTGAGTTCATGTAGGGATGCGTGCCTCATGCGCGACTGGCCATCAGTGTGAGCAACACGTGTAACGGTATGTAGCTTAGTTATTTATTTTTTTGAGACTTGCATCATAGTATGAGATGTCCACGTCATTTTCACGACTTGTATACCTACATTGGGCGGGGAAGATTACTAGTAGGCGTATGGGACACCCCCTCCATGATGTTATATCCTTCATACCATGCTCCTCATGGTCGATTGCAGAGTGCCCATGCGTCTGGGGGCATATGTATACTAGCCAGTCATGACGATTGGTGAATTACGTCAGCATATGTCTAGCCTACACATTCCCATGCGTACTACCAGGTCTTCAAATTGCATTCACTTAGATGGTTTCCCATTTATTTATTCAGTATTTACATACATGGCATATTATTTTTCTGTATCTTGTTATGTCCCTCTGAGGACCTGGTCCCTTTCCAGGTGTAGATGTTCCTGAGTATTCACAGGAGCGCAGATCCGGACATGTTACTTATATTCCGAGGAGGTCTTCCCTTCGGGCCTCGTGATTGTCAGATATTGTTCTTATATGGTGTGTATCTGGTTCCTTTTTATATTCTATTTTGGCAGTAGATTTGTTTCCATCTGACTGTCATAATTAGATATCTGTATTGAGATCTACTTACATGGTTATTAGTTATTCATATTTGATTTCTGTGGATGAGATTTAGATTATACCCTTTGACTTGTGATAGTTTTACCACTTGTGAATTATTGTTCATTATACAGCGTACGCTCGTATATATGGTTTCTATATATTGGAGTTGTCATATATACAGGCGGCTGGCATGCTTACGTGTCCTAGTCCTACATATTTTGGGACTGGCATGCTCGTATATATGATTTCGCCAAAGCACGCGCACGAGAGGAACCGAGCGACTTCGGAGCAGCTTTTCTTTCCTATCCAAAATTTGCACAGGTTGTTCTACATACGTCAAGTCTGCCTGAAGATTTAGCTGATCCAGATCTACTACGTGTCTTGGGTCGTACACATACTTTCTAAGTTGGAAAACATGGAAAATATCGTGTACTTCAGATAGGGATGGCGGTAGGGCAATCTGGTATGCAACTGAGGCAACTTGTTTTAGTATTTCGAACGGACCGACAAATCTTGGACTTAGCTTCCCCTTTGCTCCGAATCTGGTGACTCCTCGCATGGGAGACTCTGAGAAATACCCGATCGCCTTCTAGAAACTCAAGTGGACGTCGATGTGTATCAGCGTAGCTCTTTTGGCGGCTTTGAGCTATCTTTAGTCTTTCCCAAATTAAGCGAATCTTTTGGACAGTCTGTTCCACGAGCTCAGGGCCAAGAATATGCCATTCACCAACTTTATTCCAACAGATCGAGGATCTACACTTCCGCCCATACAATGCCTCATACGGTGCCATTTGAATGCTGAATTGGAAACTGTCGTTGTATACAAATTCAGCTAACGGTAGATGCAGGTTCCAACTTGTCTTCAAGTCCAAGGCGCAAAGTCGTAGCATGTCTTCGAGGATCTGGTTTACACGTTCCATTTGGCCGTTGGTCTGTGGATGGTAGGCGGAGCTCTGCAGCTCTCCGTTATATGTTCCCATTTCCACTCCGGTATAGCGAGGTTCTGCAGCTCTTCGCCTGGTTTCTGGTGCTCGGCCTTTACCCTCTGACAAGCCATGCAGTGCGACACGAATAGCGCTACATCTCATTTTATATCGTGCCACCAGAACGTCGTACGGAGATTGCGATACATCTTGGTACTACCCGGATGAGAAGTATAACTAGCATAATGAGCTTCAGTGAGTATCTCTTCTCTGAGGGTTGCGACGTCTGGAACGCACAGTCTTCCCTTCACTCGAAGCATCCCGTCCGTGCCTACCGTAAAGTCGGATGCCTTTCCTGCTGAAATAAAACCTAGCATCTTTTGCAGGAACGAGTCATCCTTCTGAGCGGCCTTGACCTTTTATAACAAGTCGGGCTCGAGGCGCAGTTGTGCCACTTGCGCCCCCTTTTGTATCTGATTAGTAATATAATGCCCAAGGATTCAAGATCTCGGCCCAGCCTGTCATCAATGGACAAACTCCCAACGAACACTCGACTCAGTGCATCAGCTATGATATTTTCTTTGCCAGGCGTATATCTGATCATTAAGTCAAAGTCGCTAAGAAGTTCTAGCCAACGTCGCTGTCGAAGATTCAAATCCTTTTATGTATACAGATATTTCAAATTCTTATGGTCCGTGTAGATCTCACATGGCACACCATAGAGGTAGTCGCGCCACAGCTTCAGCGCGAAGACTACCGCCGCCAGTTCTAAGTCATGGGTTGGATAATTCTTTTCGTGAGGCTTCAGCTGCCTCGACGCGAAGGCTATCACTTTATTCCTTTGCATCAGGACACATCCCAGACCTTTTTCTGATGCGTCGCTATATATTTTGAAATCATCCGGTCCGTTCGGCAGAGTAAGGATGGGAGCAGAGACGAGACGCTGCTTTAACTCCGTAAACGAAACTTCACAGTCGTCCGTCCAAGTAAACTTTACACCTTTTCGAGTGAGCTGAGTCAGGGGCGATACAACTTTAGCAAAGTCTTGTATAAATCTGCAGTAGTAGCCTGTCAATCCAAGGAAACTCCTAATATCGCTAGCTAACTCAAGCCGTTTCCACTGCATAGTGGCTTCTACCTTCCTTGGGTCTTCTGAAATGCCTTGCGCAGAAATAATGTGCCCTAAGAAGGATATGTTGTCCAGCCAAAACTCGCATTTACTTCGTTTGGCATACAACTTGTTGTCTCGAAGGGTTTGAAGCACCATCCGCAGGTGTCCTGCGTGTTCATCCATGTTCTTCGAGTACACCAAGATGTCATCGATAAAAATTACCATAAATTTATCGATGAATGGTCGGAACACTCGATTCATCAAGTCCATGAATGCAGCATATGCATTCATCAGTCCAAACGGCATAACGAAAAATTCATAATGTCCGTATCGGGTTCGGAAGGCAGTCTTCGGCATGTCTTCTGGCTTAATCTTCAGCTGGTGGTAGCCCGAGAGAAGATCAACTTTTGAAAATACCGTTGCTCCCTGCAGCTGATCAAATAAGTCATCTATCCGTGGAAGAGGATACTTGTTTCTGATAGTGACTTTGTTCAGCTCCCGATAATCAATACAGAGGCGTAGCGTCCCGTCCTTTTTCTTCACGAAGAACACAGACATGCCCCAAGAAGACACGCTCGGTCGGATGAACCCACGATCCAGTAACTCTTGAAGTTGGCACTTTAACTCTTTTAATTCAGCAGGGGCCATTCCGACGGAGGCTTAGAGATCGACTGTGTATTCGGGAAGGTGTCTATGGTGAATTTGATCTCTCGGTCTGATGGCATGCCGGATAGTTTGCTCGAAAACACATCGGGGAACTCCGCCTCAACGGAAGAAGACTCGACGTTTACGTAGTCCTGCCGTGTGTCCCGAACCGACGCTAGGAATCCCTTACAGCCTGAGTGTAGCATTCGTCGAGCATATATTACAGAAATTATCATGCAGGTCCTAGTCGCATCAGTTGCTGGACTACTAGTGTAGCAGAATTTGGCTTCTCCAGGCAGGCGGAAGATGACTCACTTTTCTGCACATTCTATAGTTGCCGAGCACGCGCCGAGCCAATGCATTCCCAAAATGATATTGTAGTCCCGAACATCTAGAACTAAAATATCTAGCGATAGCTTTCTTCCTCCAATACAGATGTAACCACCTTGGCATACTGAACGGACAGGTATTTTCGTGCCAAAGGGGATTCATTGGCTCTCCTGGCGGGCTAAACAAAACTTTACCTCCTCTGCAATCTATACTAGCATTGGCTCTCCTGGCGGGCTAAACAAAACTTTACCTCCTTTGCAATCTATACTAGCATAGTACCACAGATAATGCCTTCTCTCTGCTCTATATCTCCTCTAGCAAACTCAAACTCTGGCTCTCCTGGCGGGCTAAACAAAATTTTACCTCCTCTGTAATCTATACTAGCATGGTGCCTACTCAACCAATCCATCCTGAGTACAATATCATAGCTCAGAAGTGGCATTACAAGTAGACACGCACTCAGCTCTCGGCCTGCTAGAGTAACTCTCAGATCCTTACAAATATCACTAACCAGGATAATGTCTCCCCCGGTCATGATCTTGCAAGTCCTAATCAAAGACTCAACTACAAAATGATGCTTCAGAGCAAAAGAAACAGATACAAAACTATGGGAAGCACCACTATCAAACAATGTTAAAGCTGGAATAGAATCGAGGAGAACAGAACCTGCGATGACATCTCCGGTGGGCTCGGCCTCCTCGAACGTCATAGCAAACGTTCATCCCTGAGGTGCACCTCCCTGATGCTGGTGCTGGGCATAACATTGTTGCTGGGTCAGAAGCGACGATCCCCTCGGCTGTACTGCCAATGGCCTCGCATGTGTTCTCGAAGCTGGAGTTGCTCCCTGAACTTTACAACGAGGCTTGGAAGGACGATCCCTCAGTTGATGCCCCTCGACACCATAATACAGACAAACTCCCAACCTCTTCCTGTAAACTTCTCAGATGTGGTCGAGTTTCTTGCAGTAGTGGCAGAAAGCTTGCTATGACTATCACTGTTGTTGTGGTGTCCAGTGAACCGGTGCCCTAACTAGAGTCTGGTGCTGTTGTGGCTGCTGAAAAGGCCTAGATTGAAAATGAGGATGCTTAGCAGTCACTGCGCTGCTACTAGCCCCTAGAAAAGAATCGCGGTCTCTCTTGGGTTTTAAGCCCAATTCTCGCTCGACCTTGCGTGCCTCTGCAAGTATATCTGAAAATGTCTCATAGAAAGATGGAATGAGGATCTTCACTTTCCAGTTCAGACCCTCGCGGAAGCGGATAGCCTGAACCTCTGGCTCCTTCACCAAATACTCCGTAAATTGGCTCAGCTTACCGAACTCTACGGCGTACTCTTCCACGGACATGCTCCCCTGAGTAAGGCCCTCAAACTGCCTTCCCAAGTCCAATATGTCCGCCCGAGCAAAGAACTTTCTCTTGAAGAGGTCCTTGAACACCTCCTAAGACTGCCCCACATCAGCAAAAAGTGGCTCATTTCTGAACCAAGTGCGGGCGATGTCGAACAGCTGAAGTCCTACTGCCTCAACCTTTAGATCCTCAACAAGATGAGGCACCCTCATGAGATGCTCAATATCCTAGAGCCAATCATCAGCGTAGACGATGCCCTCGATCCCTTTGAAGACTCGAGGTTCCAGCTTCTTAAAGTCTTGGATATTATCCGGTCGAAGCTAGGCAACCCGCGGAGAAACCTGCTGCTGGACCGGAGCTCCTCTCTCTACTACAGCAAGGGCAAGTTGATGAGCACTCTCAATACCCTACAATAACACGTCGGTATGCCTCTGGTGAGCCTCTGACTAGGTCTTCTGAGCCTCCAATATCTCGTGAAATAATGAGAACACCTGAGTCACATCTGTCGGCACGGAAGGTGGAGGTGGAAGTCCCTCAGACACAGTCGAAATAGTCCTCTGAGCTGGAGGTGGACCCCCGAACGCAGCTGATACTCCAATCACCGGAGAAGTGACTAGTGTAGGCCCTCGAAAAGTCGCAGATCTCTCAGAAACTGCTCCCCTCTGCTGTGATCGAGTCTTAGGAGGCATCCTGAGGCAAAGCGAAAGGAAAGAATCAATATGGCACATGATATAGTGCATTAAAAGAAGGATAATTAAAGATCAAATATCAATATCAAAGAAAAATAGTTTGAAATGAACAATAGAGTTTTTTTCTAGATGTGACTGAGTATTCTTAGCATATAGCCTATATCCTATATCCTGAAACAGGCTCGTAATAGCACTCAAATCAGAGCACCACTACGAATTGCACTAATTGCGACCTCGAAGTCCTGCATGGGCCACCACTAAAAATGTGTCATGAACCACACCCAGTTTAGGGGCACAAGTAGTGAACAACGTCCAGCCTATGTCGCAGCATCGACGGTAGAACGTTGTTTGGGTAAACTATCTATCTAGCAATCAAGATATAATAATGCCACCAATGAAATATGAATACTCAATCACAGATATATGAGATGGAACAATCGCACGAAATAATATAAAGAACTAAAGAGTCAAATATAACTCTCAAGACAAAATAATATCCAATGAGTCATATAAAGAAATACTAATAACAAAACGCTGGAGACAAATCCAGTACAAATAAATCTATCTACTGAGTTACGGGTATTGGGTCGTCTGTCTCAACCGGGATGAGGCCCTCCTAAGCCAAAGTCTGTGGCTCTAAGTCAACTACGTCCTGGGGCCCGTAGTCAGTGGGATACCACACCTTAGTATCATCTGGAAAAAATATATCTAGTTAGGAAATGAGCAAAGTACATCTATAAATAAATAAGAAACTATCAGAGAATGTACTTGCCTGGAATCCGGTGAACAATATCAAAGATGTCCGAAATAGTGCCTCGGAGACCTAAATATGGAAAATTACATCAATACAAGGTTTTGGATTGAAAATAAGTTAAACTAGTAAAATTTTAGGTCATAAAGCCATTTCTAGGTCAAGATAGTCAAACTATGTCAACTCTAGGTCAAACTAGTCAAACTTGGTCAAGCTAGCTATTTCTAGGTTGGTATCTTGAGGACACAAGTCATACTAGCTGATACTAGGTACTAGGTTATATTATGATATCAATATCAATACATATATAAATTATACCATACTATATACCATAACTTAATACCAATATATAACTAATACCTTAGTACAAACAATTACCTTAGTATTTTAATAGCTTAATATCCTCAACGACAATATCATATATCTTAATAATTACCTAGCAACTTAGACCAATACTGTCACGACCAGCACCCGATGTAGGGATACAAGTTGGGAACAATGCCAGCCTACACCGCAGAATCGGTAGTAGAACGATATTTGGGTAATCTATCTAGCAATATAATAAGCCACCAACGATATCAATATACTCAATCACAGATCTAAGATGAAGAATAGCACAAATATGATAAAAGAATAGAATAGTCATAATTCAACTCATGAGTCAAAATAATAATATCAATGAGTCTGAGAAAATACTAAACAGTAAGATGGAGACAAATCCAGTACAAGAGAATAACTAAGATACTATAAGTCCCGGGTCGTCTGTCTCAGTCGGGATGAGTCCTTCCTGAGCCAGGATCTTTGGTTCTAAGCCCACAATATCCTGAGGCCCGTAATGAGTAGGGTACCACTTCTCAGTGTCATCTGGAAAAAATATATCCAGTTAGGAAAGGAGCAGAGTACATCTCTAACAGCAGTTCTAATCAATGATATAAACTATGTAACAGTAAATAGATGCGAATATACAAGATACAACAATAGATACAAGAGATATACAATAAAGAAAATATTAGAAATAAATATAAGAATGAACAATATGACAATGAACAAGAATACTAATGACTAAGTGAGTGAGTACTAGCTTTAACATGTGATCGGCTTGGGAACATGCACAAGAAACTTGCACAAGGATAAGGGCCTGGCTAATCATACGTGCAGTGTATGATCAACACTCATAAGGAACAAGACATGCATAAGGAGGGTATGATCATATATCTACACTAAAATACTCTCCACCCCCGACTGGTATAGTGGATCCAACCATGGTACGCTATGGTACGGGATTCTCTAAGAAGGTAGCAAGTCTTCCCGAGAATCGGTGTTTGTACATGTACAAGAAGAATAAGAAAACAAGGCTTGCACAAGATACACCATATATACCAAGGAATAACATCTTATGACGAGATCCTGATATACCAATCCGTGTAACTATCGTGTCAAGAAATTAAGAATATCTACACTAAATACAAGGAACATAGAGGATATCATAAATAAGAAACTATCAGAGAATGTACTCGCCTGAAGTCCGATAAATAGTATCACAGATGTCTGGTACGGTGCCTCGAAGACCAAGATAAGGAATATAACATCAATACAAGATTTCAGAATAAAAATAAGTTAAATTAGTCAACATCTAGGTCAAAGAGTCATTTCTAAGTCAAAATAGTCAAACTATGTCAACTCTAAGTCAAACTAGCTATTTCTAGGTTGCATGAGTCTATCTCTAGGATATTGGTTTCATATACTATAAAACTAGGCCACACTAGTTAACTAGGATACTAAGATACAGTATCGCAGGATACACAAACAAGAGATATGGAAATAACATATATGCATATTCAATCAATATTAAATATACTAATCCTAATTATAATGCTAAGTGGATACCTTGGCTTTGAACCAACTTGGTATCGCACCACTAAACACTCATCATGATACCCAACTCAAATACCTTGAGTATCCTCAATACCTTGGCATTTACCTTGGTATCTCAAGGTAATGCGATTCCTAGTATACATTAGCTATCCAACTCTAAACCATATGCTAATATATATTTATCTAATACAATATCAACTACTATACTAATTACCAACTACTAGTATATACTAACTAACTATCCAAATAATCTATCACTATTAATACATATATGCATGTGCACATATCTACATATATAGTACTAACTAGAGATACATAAGTATATATGTATAGATAACTAACTAACTAGATACTAATAAGTAGATAGCTAATTAACTAGTTAACTAACTGTAGTAAACTAGCTAACTACTACTAAACTAGTAACCTTACTACCCTGCTGACAGTGCACTACTGTGCACGAATGCTGTGACACATTATTTTTGGTTGCTGTTACTTGTGCTGAAGCTGCTGTTGCTACAGTTGGCTCTCCCCTTGCTGTGTAGCTCCCTGCAGTATGCTGGATGCATTAGCTAACTCTGCTGTGCTTATGAAACTGCACTACATTGCAGCTTTGTTGCAGCTGCCCGCTGTGCAGTGCATTGCTGCTGCTGCAGCCCGTAAATGTTGCAGCTATGCTTGCTGTAATTGTTGTGTGGCTCACTGCCTCCTCTTGCCTTGTTGTGTTCAATACTGAAACTGCTACTGTGTCGATTCCTCATTGTTCAACTGTTATTCCCTGAATCCTGTTGTTGCTCGATTTGCCTCACTGCACATATTGTCCGATCCCTTTCTCCACACATAAACAACACACCCAAGTACACCCATAAATATATACACTCTCACTAGTATCTCTCTCTCTCTCTCTCTCTATATATATATATATATATATACACTTACACGTACACACACATACACACACACACACACACACACACACACACACACATATATATATATATATATATATATATATATATATATATATATATATATATATATATATATATATACAACATACACATTTACATATAGATTACCACTTATGTATATATAAATATAAATCACCCTATATATATATATATATATATATATATATATATATATATATATATATATATATATATATATATATATATATATATATATAACACAACCACATAGCTATATATACATAACTATAACTATAGGATATAATATAAATACATACACTCTCTATGAATATATATACAACATCAACAACATACATACATATATATGTATATAGTATGTATCTATAACTCACACACACACACACACACACACACACACACACATATATATATATCATATGAACAACACAAATATATATAACTTTATATATATATATATATATATATATATATATATATATATATATATATATATATATATATATATATATATATATACAATGATAATTAATATACTAATAGCTATGAACAATGCACATTGGATCTAGAAATGCAACACAACAAACACGTGGAGTGCATCACACCCGTATCACACTAGATCTATGATACGCTTGCGATACGAGTCAACCATACAACCAAACGTATCCCGAAGGACACGAGCAAGTCTAAAATACTATTTATGAATAATACAAAGAGTCAATTACATATCTACGTATCCGTGTCAAAATGTGACATCTCAAAGTCCCGTGTCGGAGGAAAAACTCCCAAATCAATACGTATCACCAAATTATTGGGATACAGCATACACGTATCCAATTATGGATATGATACTAGCCACAAACAATCAAACACATGTCAATATAGTCTAATTGACCAATTGAGAAACATAATATGTGTCAATCTCGAAATTTCTCCAAAATTGACAGAAAACACACGATAACTTTCTCCATATGCCTC
This sequence comes from Iris macrosiphon, assembly GCA_036927795.1. Classification (NCBI taxonomy): domain Eukaryota; kingdom Viridiplantae; phylum Streptophyta; class Magnoliopsida; order Asparagales; family Iridaceae; genus Iris; species Iris macrosiphon. The sequence continues at coordinate 14,607,745 of JAYESA010000012.1, forward strand.
ATAGGAACCTAATTCCAATTTCTATGGGTAGCCTCATCATAGGGGACGAATCCTAATGGTTAAAACACAGATTTAGAACCTAATAAAGGAAAAAAATTGAATTGTATCTATTAGGAGATGTATTTCCAATGCAACCTCCAAATTTGATAAAATTGGCCTTTAACTTATAGATCATTGTTCCTCTTTGTAGATCCTTGCTTCTTCCTTCTAGATCCTTACTCTACTAGTTTCTAATGATAATTTGGGAAGAAATTAGGAAAAAATTTGGTAGAGAATTGATGTAGTGCCCCGCTCCACGTAGGCACTATGTACAAGTGATATCGCTTTGCTTGCTCGAGCGAAAGTCTTCTCGGAGAGTTTTCGACCGATTGATCAATGTGAGTGGGCAGAACTACATTCTCTAATTCTTGTATAACTTAATAATGAATCTGAGTTTTTGAATGCTTGTTTGCTTAAGAAGATAGTTTTATAGAGAAGAATGATAGAACCGACTCAACATGCTTAATAAGAGAACTCACATAGCTTATCTTTGAAACGAATCTGCTTGCTTGCTTGCCTAACTAGAGAACTGGGAATGCTTGTCTGGAATAAGATAGAGCCATTGCTATGCAAATAAGAGTATAAGAAATATTGCATTGCTTAGTTACACCGACACGACTATCAAATAAAACCTTGCTATGCTAAAAAGATAAGTAAATGAATCGCTTGAGTAAATCCCTTCGTAATATGCTAAGAAAGAGATAGACATTGCATGCTAGATATGAAATCAAAATTGTGCTTGCCATTATATATTTTTCTTGTCTGTTCTGCTATATCGAACTGCTATAAGTCTTTGATTCGTATAAGCATAGACTAATAGTGTGCCCTGATATTCGGGTCCTTCGGGATCTAGGGGGTGTGCTATTAGATATGTGAAAAGATGTGTTTGCTTGAATGAATAAAAAGAGAAGAGTCTAATAGTCCGCCCTGATGTTCCGTTCCTTCGGGTTCTAGGGGGTGTGGCTATTAGATTGTTAAATGCTTGTGAATGTGAATGTTAATGCATATTGATAGAATATTGCTTGTCATGCATTAGTCTCGGACAACTTGTGCACAATGTAATAGTCTCTCGATCGATTCCTGGGACACTAGGAATCGGTCGGTCCGGAAGGGATTGTGAGAGCACCCTGATATTCTATTCCGAAAGGATCTCGGGGGTGTTGTTGTCCATCAATGGGGCAACTCATGGACCGTCATATAGATAGGGCGCATACTAGGTTTACCTCCTTGTATACCTATCATTTATTGACACCAAAAGATTGATTCATAAGTTTATCCATATATGCATATTGTGGCTAACTTGTGTGTTTGCTGCAGGGATAACCGTTCGACAATGGGGTAAGAAATACAATGTGTATACATATAGCTTGCTCGTTTATTTTGTTTTCATCATTGAGTTATCTGATAGTGCTTCATGTATTCGCATCGGTCGGACAATGACTATTAGTGCAGAGCTGAACCTTGGTCACAACTACTAATAGGATCAGAATGTGAGTCATTGGTTAGCTGAATTACCGCTAACGATCCTGAGTTTCTCGGGGACCGAAATCATATAGCTAGTTCTTCTTGTGTGCTTAAAATATGATAGTCCACTAAATGCTTGTTTTACTTTGAAATAATCAGTCCACTAGAGAACTTTGCCCCAAATAGTTAGATTATGATTCTAATACATGCTGCACACTGCACGGTAGAACACTGCCCCGATCGTATGCTTATTGTTTGAACATGCAAAGGTATTTCCAACTATGTTTTCAAAAGATAAAATCTGACTATAATCCTGAGCTGCATGAAATGAACTTAGATAAAAGTAGCAAGATCACTAGTAATGTAATATTTTGCCACATGCTTACTTAGTGTGGGTTTCAGGGGGTGTAGCTTTTGTTCAGTTATTTTATACTCACTAGTACTTATAAAAGTGCTGACCTACCAATAGTTTGCTTGTTCTCAGGTGCTTGATCGTTCGAGGAAGCGATAGTCGTACCTCATCCCAAGGAACCAGAAATCTGGAGTCGATGCCTTGAGCCGTATCGAGTTTGAGTTGCTTTTATATATAGGAACATAATATATGGAACGGTGTCATTATAATCGAGAGAAAGAGTGCTTAAGCGATCTGTAACCTCGGTCATGCGTCGCTTGTATCACTTTCGATTATCAATAAAGAGCTTGTTTTCATATGCTATTGTGCTCTTTACTTTTCTGCAATATATGTGTGTCGCTGCTTCAGTATTGAATAGCTTACTTGCCCTTGTTCAAAGCTTTGGCCTTGTGCAAGTGCACTTTACGCTTGCACAGCATCACGTCCGTGCAAGGACGATCGGTTCCGTAGGGACCAAAGCGAGGACGAACGGCCCTGCGGGACCGGGGCGTGACAATTGATGTGGGAATGAAGGAATTTGGTTGAGGAAAATCTAGATCTAGATTTAAAATAAAAAGAGGAGAGAGAAATTTTCTCTCTCTTTTAATATAGGCTGGCCCCCTTAGCCCCCTCCCCAAGTCACTATGTAATATCCAATATACCCCTTGGGGCCTCTCATGAAGAAATAATTAAGGAAGGAATATTCTAGTCTAATAGTTTAATTAAATTAATCATCCTCCTAATGAATGGGCTTTTAATTGGGCTCAATTCTAACTAATTGTAAATGTTGGTCCATGGGTCTAAAATAAACTAGTTAGGTTCACTAACACAAGTCCAAAATAATAAACTAGCATCTAACAATAATTAAATAACAAAATAAATAATTATACAACTTGCACAATATTTAATTAAATATGAAATAACCAAAATACCCTTTCCTAGAAAATATGGTAGTGACAAATACCTTAACTAGATCAACTAGCTATATTGAGTATACTAGCTAATACCTTACTATATAAAACTTACCTTAACTATAAACTAATAGTTATCATATCCCATAACCTTACCTTGATGTTATTGTACTCAACTTGACATTTCCTTTTAAGTCATCCATTGGATATACCTATACCTTGACACCTGTCAGTGGTGTCTAACTTTTCTATGACACACACACACCAAACTTAGCACTAAACAACACTCACCATCTATACTTACAACTTATCATTCCTTAGTATCCTACCTTTCCCTAATACTTAACTTCTATACTTTTGGTATCATACACAAAAGTTGATACTCAACCTTACTACACTTGCTCACATATTACATTAGTACTCCCACACATTCCTCATCTCTTGGACACCCCTCCTATTGAGTACTGTAACTGCTACTATATACTGTTGCTGCTGCTAATGCCTCACACTGTTGTTGCTGTTGCTGCTTCCTATTGCTGCTGCTGCTGCTTCACACTGCTGCTGCTTCATATTGTAGCTGGTGCTGCTTCACACTGTTGCTGCTGCTGCTTCATATTGCTCATGCTACTGCTTCATATGGCAGTAGCTCGACACCCCTAGCACACATACACACACATGTAGACTACACACACACACACACACACACACACACACACACACACATATATATATATATATATATATATATATATATATATATATATATATATATATATATATATATATATATATATATATATATATATATATATATATATATATATACTACTACTACACATATTAACACTAATAGTGCACATGAACTTCCCTACTCTCCCTATGACCACCAACACTCTCAAATAAAATAGAAACATAGCTATATATATATATATATATATATATATATATATATATATATATATATATATATATATATATATAAACTACAAATACAATACTCTAATAATTATAACCAAGGTAAATTTAATTAGAAAGCAAAGTATCAAACACGTGGAGTGCACCGCACCCGTATCACACTCAATCTATGATACGCTTGCGATACGGCTCCACCACACCACCAAACGTATCCCGAAGAACACGAACAAGTCTAAAATTATAATTAGAAGCAACACGAAGAGCTAGCTACTCATCTACGTGCTCGTGTCAAATTGTGACATGCTCGAACCCCCGTGTCGGAAGAAAACTTCCAAATTAACCCGTATCACCAAATTATCGTGATATGACCTACATGTATCCAATTGTGGACACGACACTAGTCTCACACAACCAAACATATGTTAATTTGGTCTAATTGACCTATTGACAAACACAAGATGTGCCAATCTCGAAATTCTCCCAAAATTGACACAAAATACCACATAACTTTCTCCATAGGCCTCCTATGAACCTAATTCTACTTTCTATGGGTAGCCTTAGTACATGGAAGGGTTTCTAATGATTAAATTACATATTTAGAGTCTAATTATAGAGAGAAAATTTAATTGTACCTATTGAAAGATGGATTTCTAATGCAATTCTTCAATTGAGTGTCAAGAGCCTTCAACTTGTGCTCCTTTCTCCTCCTTGTAGATCCTTGCATCCTTTTTGTTCCAATAGCCTCCAATGGTGAGTAGAGAAGGAATTGGAAAGAAATTTTGGGTAGGGATTGGTGTAGGGATGAAAGAATTTGGAAGAGGGAAATTATATATCTAGAATTGTAATAAAAGAATGAAGAGAGAGTCTCTCTCCTCCCCCTTGCTATGGCCGGCCTTGCCCCCTTCTCCAAGTCCCTATGAAAAGTCTACAATACCCTTTGGGGCTTGTCATAAAAGAATTAATTAAAGAAGGAAGGTTTTAATCCAATTGGTTTAACTAATTAATTCATCCTCCTAATGAATGGGCTTGATAGTTGGGCTCAATCTAACTAGAATTAAATGTTGGTCCAAGAATCTAACATAAACTAGTTAGGTCCACTAACACAAGTCCAAAATCAAATATAACATCTAATAATAAATAAATAATATAATAAATAAATATTCAACAATCACATAAATTATAAAATGACCAAAATATCCTTCCTAGAAAATGTGGTAGTGACACACACACACACACATACACACACACAACACACACACACACAAACACACACACACACACACACACACATATATATATATAGAAGTGTATATAAGATACTTGAATATGTTAAATTTCAAATTTTGAGTGCCGCGGTACGTAAATGAGTTTTAGACTTGAATTGAAACACTTGGAGCCATTTTAAGTCAATTCGTCTTGGAAGATTTTGCTTAGATACTCTTAGATTGAAACCTAGTATAAGACACAAGGTTGTATTAGCCGTATTAGATTTTACCTTTAGTTATAGAATCTTGGCATTTATCACTTGATTATATTACTTTGAGACTTGTAATGTAGAGGACATAAGAAGAAAGATGATGAGGACAATTTTGAGATTTTAAATACAGAAAATTGATCGTAACCACCAAGACTAAGAATTACCAAAGGAATGCTTTTATAATTTAATTTCAGAACTTATGTTATGTTTGGGAGTTCATTTTGATCAGTTTAGGCATTAAAAATTATAAACTCCCTTGACCAGATTTTAATATTTAATAATAAATTAGGATTATTTTTATCAAATTAGGATTTATTACAGCTTTTTTAAATTTATTTTGCTTACATATCCTATTGATTTGTGTACCTGTCCATCACCTCAATATTTAGAGCATTACACTGACTGTTATCCCCAAACAAAGTTCACATACCTCTCCTAGACATGCCAGTCTACTATTCTGAACTTTGTGTAACTCACAAATATGCTGGCATGAGTCTCGTTTTAGTCGCACAAATATCGTTACAAACGTCCGTATTAATTATTAATTAATTTCCAGACCTGTACCTTTGTCTGTTCCAATAAAAATTGGAGGCCCAATAGAAACCTATTTTGCCCAAACAAAATTATGTTATTATTCTACTTTGAGTATACTACAACTAGTATATTTACACCGCACTAAAATTCTGGCCCTACCTATTTTTAAATAATTAGAAAATACCGTGCGCATTAATTTTTAATTAATTAATACGGTGACTCGTATCACCCAAAATCAGGTCCAGCCCCTGCCCAGACTCACCCCCACACCCTCAAGGCCCTCACATAACATTCTCCCTCAGTTCTGTACATTTCAGCAATAAGGTATTTTTTCCCAAATAATTGCGTAATTGCACAATTTCCCAATATATAGGGTCTTTGTGCAAATTATAAATTTGCAGGATTTTATCTGCAAAATTGTATGTGCGAGGTGTCAACCTCCTATTGGAGAATGAACCTACACCGTTCATTCAAAAGTGGGCCCCATATAATGCATCATTGGTCCTAAAATATCTAGATATTTATTAAATAGAAAATACCTAAAATACCCCCACCCCTAACCCTAATTTACAAAACTACCCTAACCCTAAAACTCTATTTAAACAGCCCCCCCTTCCCGAATACCCATTCCTCCTCCCTCAGCCATTCCCCAGCTCCGACCTCTCCCCCACCGCTTCGCCACCCCCCTGACCTCCTCCCCGGCCGCCGCGCCACCCCGCTAGCCGCCGCAGCCGCCGTCGGCAGCCGCCGCAGCACCCAACTTCCCCCCTTCTTCACACATCAGCCCCCACACCCGACCGCCCTAAGCCACCACCCCCGCCACCTCAGACCACCGCCACCACCCCCATCCTCTTCGTCGTCGACCCCTCCACCGAACCGTCACTACCCCGCCGCCCCACGACCACCGTAGCCACCGCCAGCTCCGCCACAGCGACCCCCGACCTCCCCGACCGCAACCCGAGCACCCCTCCGACTCCCTCAAACTCCGTCCCCCGGCCACCTCATACCACCGCCAACACCACCGTCTCCTTCGCCACCATCTCCGCCGCCGCCCCGACGCCCTGCACCGCCGCCGCAGCCGCCGCTGCAACTGCCACAGCTGCTGCTGCTGTCTGCTACAGCTGCTGCTGTCGCCGTCCCGACCAGCCGTCCGCCGGACAGCCGCCTTCCTCCCGTCGGCGACGACGGCGTGGGTCCCCCCACGTGTCAGGTATAATACCCCCCTATTTATACGTATATACGTATATATATATATGTATATATGTATATATATGTATATATATATATATATATATTTATATTAATATATTATAATATATAATTATAAATATTATATTATATAATTATATTACTGTATATATACAGTATATATATAGTATAGTATTATATATTTTATATATGTATATATATATATATATATATATATATATATATATATATATATATGTATTTTTGTATTTATATATATATATATATTATAATATATAATTATATATATTATATTATATAAATATATTACTGTATATATATAGTATAGTATTATATATTTTATATATGTGTATATATATGTATTTTTGTATATATATATATATATATATATATATATATATATATATATATATATATATATATATATATATATATATATATATATATATATATATATATATATATATATATATATATATATATATATATATATATATTTATATATATTGTATTATATATAATTATATATATTAAATTATATATAATTATATTATATTTATATACACAGAATATATATATATTTTTAATATATATATATATGTGAATTTTTGTATTTTATGCATATATAGTATATATGTATATATGTATATATATTATGTATTATACATATTATTAATATATATTATTTATATATTACTAAATATTATGCTATATGTATATTATATATAGTATATATAATCATATCCTATATATATACCTACCATTATTTTCTTTTCTTTTCTAGATGATTATAATATTCATCTTTAAATTTATATCTTTGTTTAGTAGAATAGGTTTTTTCAAACCATACTACAAATTCATTGTTCTCATAGTACATTCTATTGAGAATGTCCTGAACTGCTTGAGGAACTTTAAATCAGAAGTATTGGTGAGATATTATTCAGGAAAATGGAATGATACTCAAACTAAATATTCAACTATTAAGAAAAAAATTCTTTCTATTATTCAATGTATACATAAATTTTAGATATTATTATAGTTAAAGCTGTTGCTGTGGTTAACTGCGATAGAGTTAGGATTTGTCAACGATTTACGCCATCCACTGCCCTCTCGGCATAACAAGGCTACGCGACTTTGATGCCGTTCCACTAGGTAGAAGACACATCGCTTTGACAAATCCTAACTCTATCGCAGTTAACCACAGCAACAACTTTAACTATAATAATATCCATAACAGGAAAAATAACTTAAACACAATAACTATGCCATATATTTACATGCTTGTGAGAAAGTAGAAGTACCTCAGCCTTGAGCCAACCTGGCTCTGATACCAAACAGAATCATTAATGATATATTAATCTTCTCTAATATAATAGAAGAACACTTCAAACACCTTATTGTGTTTAAACACTTAGTCATAAAAAATGGCTTAGTGATTTCTGCCCCAAAAATAAAACTCTTCCAACAGGAAATAAGGTTTTTGGGACATAATATTACGAATAATACTATTATTCCAATTGATAGAAGTATTGAATTTGCTTCTAAATTTTCTGATGAAATAACTGATAATAAGCAATTACAGCAATTTCTTGGAGCATTAAATTATGTTTCTGAATTTTATAAGAACATCGCTGCTGATACAAAAATCTTGTATCAAAGGTTAAAGAAAAATCCTGCTCCCTGGACTAATAGTCATACTGAAGCAGTAAAATTAATAAAATAATGTCTCGGTGGGACCTCCAAGCCATAGGTGCATGTAAGTGAGGAAGTAGAAGTACCTCAGCCTTGAGCCAACCTGGCTCTGATACCAAACAGAAGAGGTAGAAGACACATCGCTTTGACAAATCCTAACTCTATCGCAGTTAACCACAGCAACAGCTTTAACTATAATAATATCCATAACAGGAAAAATAACTTAAACACAATAACTATGTCATATATTTACATGCTTGTGAGGAAGTAGAAGTACCTCAGCCTTGAGCCATCATGGCTCTGATACCAAACAGAAGTCCTTGTAAGAAGAAACATTGGTTTCTTCGAAGTCTTGAACTTCTTTATTAGTGTTAGGGTTTAATTATTTCAATATTCCCCCATAACCAATATCACTAATAAAGAAGTTCAAGACTTCGAAGAAACCAATATTTCTTCTTACAAGGACTTCTGTTTGGTATCAGAGCCATGATGGCTCAAGGCTGAGGTACTTCTACTTCCTCACTTACATGCACCTATGGCTTGGAGGTCCCACCGAGACATGAACTCGGGTTACTGGATTCAGAGTCCAATGTCCTAACCACTAGACCCACAGTTGAAATTTCATATATTTTCAAATGGATAATTAAATGTGAATTTAATGTTCTTAACTTTCCTGTTCTGGCCAAAAAAATTCTGATTAAATGGTGGAACAGATTGGATGAAAAAGAGAAAGTACAAAATGTACAAAAGTCGATCAAGAAAAATGAGATCCTTATTGAAGCTAAGCTTAAAAAGAAAATAATGGATGATAGTCCTTTAAAGAAGCTGAAAGAGTCTCTGAGGAGACAGAATCCTCGAATCACCGAGGAAGAGTTAAAGAAAAAATGCTTGAAATATATGCAGACTCAATTCGAATCAATATTTGAAACAGATACTATGTCTGTTAGTTCTACAAAATCTGAACATGAAGAAGAAGATTCATTTATATATTACTAAATATTATGCTATATGTATATTATATATAGTATATATAATCATATCCTATATATATGCCTACCATTATTAATATATACATATATTATCTATATATATATCTATATATGTATATATGTATATATATATATATATATATATATATATATATATATGTATTTATATTAATTATTTATATATATATTTCTATATATGTATATATGTATACTTATATATATATATGTATTATATTAATTATTTATATATAT